>OY284473.1:14487989-14513622 GCA_958336335.1 Dilophus febrilis
TGCGAAAACCAAACTGATGTTTTGGTATTAATTTTCTTTCTTCTATTACTATTTTTAACCTTTTCAAAATTATCTTTTCAAATAGCTTGGAGATTGTTGGTAACAATGATATCGGCCGATACGATGTCTTTTCGTTAGGGTTTTTACCCGGTTTTGGTATCATGATGATTTCCGCTATTTTCCATTGTGCTGGAACATATTCCAATCTTATTGCTGCATTGATTAAATATGTCAACATTATGATCCCCTTTTTTGGTAATTCTTTTAACATGATTCCGGTGATTTGATCATAACCTGGAGTCTTTTTCAGGTTGATATTTGTTTTAATTTCCGCTGCCACCTCTTTTGGTGTTGTTAATTTAATTTTAGTTTTATCCACACTTCTAAACGTGTTACAAGCTTTTTGTGCCGTTTGCGACGCATGTGGTTTAAATATATTTGCCATGTGTTCGGCAAACAATTCTGCTTTCTGGATATCACTAGCCGCCCACGTACCATCATCTTTTTTGATTGGTGGTGAATGGTTATTTGTTCTTTTCAAATACCTAGTGGCTCTCCATAGGGAGTAATCAGTGCTTTTTTCATTTGATAATCCCTCTAGATACTTACTAATAGATTCATTTTTTATTTCTTGAATAATTCTTTTTAATTTTTGGCTAATTCTATTCAGGATATTTTTATTTTCTGGTGATCTTGTGTGTTGCCATTTTCTTCTTGCTTTTCTTTTTTCATTAACCATTTCACGTATTTCTTTGGGATAGTTATTTCCCTTTGTGACAGTATTCAACTCAGGAGTGTTGTTCCGCGCTGCTTGTTGTAAGATGTTAGTAAAATTTTCTGTTTCGATGTCCAATTGTTGTTTATTCCTTAATGGAATTCGTAAGTTAACTGTTCGTTCCAGTTCATTTTTATATCCATCCCAATCGGTATTTTTATTTGTTAATCTTTGGTTCTTTTGTTTCTTAATGATGGTTTCACTAAGCGTTAAAATAACCGGTGAATGATCTGACGATAAATCAAGACAATCTTCCATACTGATGTAATTTGACGAAACACCCTTGAGTATGAAGAAGTCCAATAAATCCGGTTTCTTGCTCATATCGGTTGGCCAGTATGTTGGTTTGCCAGTTGATTGAAAATTACATTTTAATATTGCTGCTGCTTTATATAATTCTTTTCCTTCTGTTCTCGTGATTCTTGAACCCCAATAGGTATTTTTCGCATTGAAGTCACCTCCCAGTATAAAATGTTGTCCCAGTGATCGCAGAAACGTCAAATATTCTTCGCACTTTATTTTACAGCTTGGTGGACAGTATATAGCCGCAACAGAGATATCTCCACTTTTGGTTTTGATACTTATTTCGGTTGATTGAATAGCTTTCGTTGCATATTTTGATTTTTCATAATGTTTGATATTTTCTTTTACTATTACTGCTGATCCTCCTCTACACTTATTATCAGGATGCAGCGTATGGTAGATTTTATATCCTTTAATTTTCATACATGTCTGATCCGTTGCGTGTGTTTCTGAGATCAGACATATATCTAGTTTTTGGTGTTCTAAGAACACCTGTATTTCCTGGAAATGTTGAATGATACCATTCGCATTCCAGGTTGCGATTCTTAGTGTGTCTGGCATTTTTAATACTTTCTGATAGCCCCTTTACGGCTATCCTCTAGTTTTTCAATTCTTTGCAGGGCCAATTTATTAGTTCTTTCTATCTCATTCATTTTATTTATCAACGTATTGAACATTTGTTCAATCGATTGTTGATTTGTAGTTGTTGCTTCTACAGTCGGTTTTAATACACTTGCATATGTTCTTTTACCAGTAGTAACTAGGTCATGTTGTTGAACATTAAATAATGGTTTCCTGTTGTCATTTATTGCTGGTTCTTTTGCTTCGTAGTTTTTTCTCGTTGGATTGTTCTTTTTCATGCGTTCATTTATTAGAACATTTCTTCTTCTTTGTACTTCGACTGCAACTTCACAGCCTCTGTAGCTTGCCGGATGTGGTCCACCACAATTATGGCATTTAGCCTTTATGGTCTTTGGTATTTTGCAGTCGCTTGTGTCATGTTCACCCGCACATTTTACACATCTTGCTTTTTTATTGCAGTAGCTTTTAGTATGGCCAAAGCCCTGACATCTTTTACACTGCGGTATTGTAGTAGCTTTTTTCTTTAATGCCTCTATTTTGACATTTATTCTCATTAGATTTTTAATTGCGTATATACTATTAATGTTTTCTTCCGGATGGAAGGTTAGCATGAACAAGGGAAGCGAGGTATGTATTCTTTTTAGGTTCTCATCATGGCTTCTTTCATATCTCATTATCTGTTTTACATCCAATATATTCAGGTGCATGTTTAACACAGCAAGTTTTATATCATTTGGTTCACATGATTCGTGCAAGCCTCTTACCATAACTTTAATTGGCCTATATTGTTTATTTTCATAAGTATAATGATCAATATTACATGCAGTTAGTTCATCTTTAATTATTCTATAAATACCTTCTTGTTCAGTATTTATACAAAATAAACCATTATTCATAACTGTTATGATCACATCGGTTTCTACTAATGCTTTTAGATGAAAATCATGAAATAATTTCTCTCTTAGTTCAATATTACATGCAGTTAGTTCATCTTTAATTATTCTATAAATACCTTCTTGTTCAGTATTTATACAAAATAAACCATTATTCATAACTGTTATGATCACATCGGTTTCTACTAATGCTTTTAGATGAAAATCATGAAATAATTTCTCTCTTAGTTCATTGTAAGTTTTTATCCCAGTTATAATAATTGGTGGCGGTTTGCTTGTTTTCAATTCTTTTTCTTTGTTATCATTTGTGATAACAGTAGCACGTTGTTGTATTACATTTCTCGTTCCCAATTTACCTGTCGGTTGATTTTCGGGTGTGACAGATGCTTTGCGTTTGTGAGTCTTTTTTTTATTTTCTTTGATGATCCATCCAGTTTCTTCTGCCAACGCTTCCTCATCCGTTTGGTACATCACCGGGGTACTTTCGGCACTTTTTGGTGATTCTATCTTCTTATAATTATTCATTTGTATTTGCATAACATTCATTTGTTGAGACAGTTGGTCATATCTTTTTTTCATCTTATTCATTTCTTCTTGCAATTTAATATTTTTCTCGTCTGCTGCACGTAGCGCCTGCCGCAAACTCATTTCGTTGTGCATTTTTGCTCCAATTGTGTTTGCCATCTGTTGGTGTTGTTGGCACATTTCTTCCATTGAAACAGTGCGGGTCGGAGTAGCGAAATTATTCATGGCTATAGTTAATAAGTCTTATAGTTATTTGAGCTGAAGATTTTAATTCAGACATAATACACAAAGACTTTATATATGCACACAAATATTACAGTACTTCAAACCTTAGTTTTTTGTTATTATTATTATATTTTTTATTTTTGAAAATGAAACAAGAATAATTTTAATAACACTCATGTATTGTGATAAATTTCCTTATCTTTATGTGTTTTATATTTCCGCTGACACAGTAATTATATTACATATGCAGCGGTTACATATTATTACAGTTTAAAAATTTTTAATCACTTCACTTGTGTATATGTTTTATATTATTTCTATTTTAAATTTTATTATTATTATTATATATTTATATATTTTTTTTTTCGCTTTGTATACACTTTGTTATGATCGCGCACTCGCGAGAACAGAAACATACGTCTTTGTTCTTCAAAAATCAAATGTGTACTATCATAATACATAAAAAAATTAATCACATTAAGAAATTGTTAAATGTATAACAAAACTCATGATATTTTGGAACTAGAAACTCGCATCAACACAAAATGCCATAAAAATACCCACTTGATGGTGTGCATCCATATAATGGCTAAGTAAAATGATACACGTCCACCTTATCAAGTAAGTAAGGAAACAATAAGAGTAGTGGTATTTCATTGTTGACAAAACTAACGATAAAATGAATAATGTCTCCCACTTATTCTACACCTCTTATGTCTCCTTACAGTGCCAGACTAGAGTCAAGCTCAACAGGGTCTTCTTTCCCCGCTAATTATTCCAAGCCCGTTCCCTTGGCTGTGGTTTCGCTAGATAGTAGATAGGGACATCTAATAATTGTTTAACGTGGTGTATCCGCAATTAAGCTTTACCACACGGCCCATTTTTGGCAATTGGAGGCAGAATGTCAACTGCATTATTGACATTCTGCGAGTCTACAAATGTAGCCAAGTGCCACAGTTGTAGACACCTACTATCCGGATAGTATTAATGGCAACCACAGCCACTACGTGCCCCCGTGTGAGGCCTCACCATATGGTCAGGACAACGACTAGGTGGTATTTGCCGTTGCGGGCGCCTGACCCCCGTAGTAACCTTTATAGTTTTAAATGTCCCGGCTGGGGACATTCGTGCGTTCTAAAACGGCTTTAGAAGGGCACTCTGGTTTGGGCATTTGCAAAGCCACTTGATGCCAGTACACCAGCTCGGAACGTGAGAACGCCACTTCTCATTCTGTTCCGGAGAGCAATAAAATGGTAGCCCTAAGCCCCCATATTATTGCCTTCCGTTCCATATCCTGCGCTTGGGACAACACAAACAACACAATATATAACATAAATCCCTCACTCCTATCTTACAACTACCCTACTCTGCACTACTCTGAATTATAAAAACTTTTGCCCTACTCTGCTCTATTCTGACTTAAAACTACCCTAACTCCCCACCAGAGTGGGCCTTCGCTCGAAGAGCCGTCTGGCGAGCCTGTCTAAACATTCATACCTGTCCCTGGAAGACAGTCATCTGCTGACGTCCATGCTTCCATCATCATTTATAACAATATCGCATGCATTCTGATCTCTGAGATCCGCGTACAGGGCGCATTCTGTCAGCAGATGCTTCACATTCTCACTCGCCGCACCACACATACATTTACCTGATTCAGCCAAACCCCGTTTATACAAAAACTCATTCATACTGCCATGCCCGGTTAAAAAATAACCGAGACACAACCCCATATCAAACTCATACTCGCACATACGCACAAATCTTACACTCTCAATAAATGCATACGTCATTCGTCCTTTCACACTCGCATCCCATCTACACTGCCATTTGTCAAACATTCGCTCAGTGACAAACGTTCTACGTTCATTCAAATTCATACCGATCATTTCGTCAGCTGTTACGGGGTAGGTATCCAATGGTGCGATGCCCCGCCGGAGACCATAGAAGATACTCTTTCGGGTAACTTCCAGGTCCCACGGTAGCGCTCCAAAGAGCACCTGCATCGCATCAGTGGACACCGTCCTGCACACGTTCAAACAAGCATACATAACACACCTTTGCATACTACCCAATTTCACCCGTGCATACTGATACCTAACGAGGTCGTACCATACACACGAGCCGTATGACATACACGCAACAAACAGCCCACCAAAGATTTTGCGCATTGCTGCACCCCTTACACCCCACTCCTTTCTCAATACACGCCTTAACATTCCCACTACACGTAAAATCTTCACTCTCAGATACTCTAAATGCGGTTTATAATCCATTCTCTCGCCCACAACAATACCCAAGTAACGCACTCGCTTGGCATATTTCACACCCTTGCCATTCAAACGAACATTCGGAGGTCGGCTGTCTGACAGCCGCCCCTTCATCAACATACACTCAGTTTTCCTTGCGGAAACAGTAGAGTAGCTGTGCCGGTTCTAGGCCACCTACGCCCCCATGTCCATAAGAGTTACATGTGAGTGAGTAGTGCGGCAAATATATCTATCTCTTGCTCTCCATTTTTTTTTAAAAATCAATGACGTCACTTGTAAGGGGTATGGATATATATATATGTAATTACATGGAGGAGGTACTATAATTAACCCATGCTTGCATGAGCTTATATAAATGTTTGTTAGTCAATGTGGTATTGTGATAAAAAATGATCAATTTAATACCAAATTAGTGAATATAATATGTATTAGAATTTTAATTCATATACACCATAGAATTAAATATGATTGTTCATGCACATAAGTGTTAATGATGATCACGAAGTTTAATATAATTGGATAGAATTTTAATATATATTTATTGAAATGTATATATATATAATTACATGGAGGAGGTACTATAATTAACCCATGTTTGCATGAGCTTATATATATGTTTGTTAGTCAATGTGGTATTGTGATAAAAAATGATCAATTTAATACCAAATTAGTAAATATAATATGCATTAGAATTATTTTAATTCATATACACCATAGAATTAAATATGATTGCTCATGCACATAAGTGTTAATGATGATCAAAGTTTAATATAATTGGATAGAATATTAATATATATTTGATAGATAAGTGTAGGTGTTTTCAATAAATATGTTATTAATGATGATGTCACAATATATATATATAATATTCTAATATCTTACATACAATATAGGTTTGTTAGTTAGGCGTTACTATTATTATTATAATTAACCCATGTTTGCATGAGTTTGTGAGTAAATGTGGTATTGTGATAAAGAAAAAAAAATGATCCATCTAATACCAAACGTGAAACGAGTGAATATAATATGTATTAGAATTATTTTAATTCATATAAGTCATAGAATTAAATATGATTGTTCATGCACATACGTGTTAACAATGATAGAAGTTTAATATAAGTGTATACAATTTCAATTTATATAATATATATAATGGAGGTGTTTTCAAAGTAATTCAATAATAATGATCAAAATTTATAATCTTTTAAAAATTATTCAATATGTATTATAAAAAAAATTAAGTGTGTATTTATGTTGAGACAACACCATAGTGATGGTGTTGTCTCAACATAAATATATACATGTATAGATATAAATATATACAAAATAGTCATATAGTTCAAATAAATATAAATATGTTATTAATGATGATGTCACACAATTTTTTATATATAGCCAACTGTATATAAAATATTCAAATGGTGTAGTAGTTGGCTTAACGTTAGCGCATACTGACCTGCACACATACACGTGTTACTAATACGCAATCGTTTTATTATAATAAAATGAAATACAGTTTTCAAGAGAAACTATTGTTCAACAACCAAAATGTGTGTTATGTTGATGTTCAAGGGTACATATCAAACGTGAATACATTTATTATGAAAGAATTCGCAATTGTGGATGAATCAAATTGCTTAAAACATTATATTTTTAAAGCACCATATGCATTTAATAAACTATCAATATCAGCGCAACGTCAAGCCCGATGGTTATACACCAATCATCATAAATTGTCTTGGAATACAGGAAATTATGATTGTACTACCATACAAGAATATCTTAAATCAGAATTAAAAAATAAGTTGCTATTGGGAAAAGGCTCCGTAAAGTGTAGATGGATTGAGGAAATATTAGATGGAATGGTAACAATTATTGATGTAGAGGAGACGGGTTGCCCAAACCTTAGTCAATTAAGAAAGCAATATACAACTATTAAATGCTGTAAATATCATAATAATGCGGATGAAAACACTTGCTGTGCAAGACAAAATGTTTATTTACTTAAAGAATATTTCAACCATTGAATTTTTTTATTAAATAAAAAACAAAAAATTAATCAATAATATTTATTTATTTATTAATATTGTTATATATATATATCTGTATATTAAAAATAAATGATTATATATATATATATATATGAATACAAATGATTTTCATTTTATTATAAATATATATTATTAAAAATGGTATTACATCTACCATGTATAATCTTGATGAATTATTACAGGTGGTTTTGGTGCCACACCTTCATTCACCTCAACAATGTCACCAAAAGCATTGTAATTCAAATCAGTTTCATGCACAAACCTGAGAATGAATGCATTCGTGGAGCTGCTTTTACCTTTGTTAATCAAGTAAAATTCTTTTGATAACCTAATGCTTGACTTTGTTGACTCAGATATTGCATTATATCTCTCTGGCAATGTGATTAGCTGGTTATTATCTATTTGAACCACTATTCTTGGTCCAAATTTGGTGTTGCTCGATTTAATATCCAATATTTTATATAATTTGTTAACAACCATTTCTGTTATTTTTAAAAATTTTGAGTCACTAACACAGTTTATTTCTTGTAATGCTACTTTTATTTCTTTTTCACTTTGCATTTTTTTTTGTTTTTTAATATAAACTTAGGATTTAGTTATAAAAATTAATGAACTTAACAGTTCAACTTGTAAATTGTAAATAATATATTTATAAAAAATATATTGGAAAAGATTCAATGATTTTTTTTGTTTATTTATTTTAAATAAAATAAACAAATAAATAAAGAATGCTTTAATTTAAGAATTCATCAATTGTACTATATATAAAGAATATATACATATATATATATATATATAAAAAACAGCTTATCAGCTATTAAAAATCTTTGTTTAGTTAATCCTATTTACATAAAATAATTTCATAATTCTATTTAATTAGGAAAACTACTTATTGTTTACTAGATCAGAATTTGGTTATATGGTATAAAATAATAAAATAATTTATCATATGAAAAAAATAAACAATCTCTATGGATCGATTTTGAAATTACTTAAATTACACAGTCGAATTAAAATAATCTTTAGTCTTTGTTGACCTTTTGTAAAGTTTTTTTTTTTTGGATTTTCCAACAAAAATAAAAATATATCACAATGGAAACAATTAAAATACAAATAACTAAAATAACAGAAATTATGAAAAATGTGTCACTAACACAAAATCATCAAGAAAAAGTGATATTAATAAATACAGGTATTAAATTGTGTAATAAAGTGATTAGAATAATAAATAGAGAGCAAGATAGGCCGAATTTAATGTCTGGATATTATCAACACAACATATGTACTAGTGGTTTAGTAAAGGGATATCGTCAAATATTGAAAGATTTGTTAATTTCCGGTGTTGGACATAAAACAGGTGAACAAACCACCAATAATAATAATAATCGTGTTAAATGGGAAGATTTACAAAGTTCATTTAAAAACCGGTAAGTTTATACATAGTTTATTCAGCTTTTTCATTTGTGAAATAAATATGATTGATTGATTATGAAACTAAAAAAAAAACAAAATTTTTAACCTTGATGATGAAAACATAACGTTTTTTTCTATTATAGTATACGAACTAGTGTAATAATCAATCGTAGTCATATAGATCCAACAGCATTTTTAAAAGATTGTGGAATTCAATTTAAACACCGTATACAAAAAATGATTAATCATACATGGCTTAAGGTAAATACAACATTTTGTGGAGAATTTATGGTAATTAAAAATGATGAGCAGATATTTGAATTAAAATATTTCAACACCAAGAATGCCATAATAGACCAGCAAACCGATATAAATGTGTGGTTTTTAAATAATGTTCAGATACCTATCATGACACAACTAGAAGAATTTCAAGAACGTGATAGCGGTTGGGCTATTTCTAACATAATCAATTTAGAAGTCAGTGTAAATGAATACAATCCCCAACGAGTTTCATCATATATTGATCTTCCAAATGAAATTAAAAATAAGAAAGCATGTGTAAATGTTAAAAACAGTGATGAAGCTTGTTTTGCTTGGGCTGTTGTGTCAGCATTATATCCAGTTGAAATCCATCAATACCGCGTAACAAAATATCCACATTACTCTTCAGTGTTTAATTTAACTGATATTCAATTTCCAATGACTATGAACCAAATACAACGGTTTGAAAACCAGAACAACATATCAATCAATGTTTATATTTTAAAAAAAAACAAAAATTTGAAGTTTATAGTGGTGCCAACATACCTAACAAAACATAAACAAAAGAGACATGTAAATTTATTATTAATTCAAGAAACATATGAAGTCAATAATGATGATCATGATGATGATGATGTTAATGATGATGATGATGATGATGATGATGATGATGATGATGATGATGATAATATGGAACCATTTAACAATCATGTTGTTAAATACCATTTCGTTTGGATTAAAAATTTATCACGGCTACTTTCCTCTCAACTAACAACACATAGTCATCAAATATTCGTATGCGATCGTTGTTTACACTTTTTTCATACAGAAGAAAATTTAAATAAACATGTAGAAGAATGTATAAACATTAACAAATGCAGAATTATACTACCTAAGCAAGGTAAAAATATTTTAAAATTTAAGAATTATCGATATAAAGTAAAAACTCCATACATAATATATGCAGATTTGGAGTGTTTATTGAAGGAATGTCATACACAAAATGTGTTTCAAACACATGTTCCCTGTAGTATAGCATATTATGTTAATTGTTCATATAACTCCACACTTTCATATTATAAGTCCTATCGTGGTGATGCTTGTGTGGATTGGTTTGTGAATGAAATATATGAATTCGCTATGAAGGTACAATCCATATTACTTAACCCCTTACCGTTGGATAATCAAAGTGTAAATATTAATTTTGATTCCACAAAATTCTGTCATATTTGTGAGCAACCCTTTACTAATAATAATAATAACATAAAGGTGAAAGATCATTGTCACTTTACTGGTAGGTATCGGGGTCCAGCTCATAACAGTTGTAATTTAAACTACCAAGATAGCCATACGATACCAATAGTGTTTCATAATTTAAGTGGATATGATTCACATTTTATTATTCAAAATTTAGCACAACAAATTATTGGTCGTATACAATTACTACCCATAACTAAGGAAAAATATATTTCATTTACAAAACATATCGCTAATAACATAATCAATTTCCGATTCATAGATTCATATAGATTCATGGCAAGTAGTTTAGATAAACTGTCATCCTTTTTAGCATCTTTTCCAATACTAAAATCACAATTTGAAAACTTGAATGATTTACAAATTAAATTGTTATCACGAAAAGGTATTTTTCCATATGACTATTTAGATACACCTGAAAAGTTTTTGGAAACTTCTCTACCCTTAAAATCAAAATTTTATAATAAATTATATGATGCTAATGTAACAGAAGAAGATTATATTCATGCACAAAACGTATGGAAAGAATTTAACATAAATAATTTAGGACAATATGTGGATTTATATTTAAAAACCGACGTATTACTTCTATCAGATATTTTTGAACAATTTCGTGCTAGTTGTCAGAAAACATATGGATTAGATCCTGCCCACTACTATACACTCGCCGGCTATACATGGGATGCAATGTTAAAATACACCAATATATCCTTAGAATTATTGACAGACATTAACAAAATAATGTTTTTCGAGCGTGGAATTAGAGGTGGACTTAGTCAATGTTCGAAACGTTATTCAAAAGCAAATAATGTGTATGCATCCAAGGATTATGATTCATCAAAACCATCAACGTTTTTAATGTATAATGACATAAACAATCAATATGGATGGGCGATGTCGCAATATTTACCCTATGGGTCATTTAATTGGGTTCCTGAAAATTTCATAGCACATTTTGATGTTAAAACAGTATCAAACGATTCATTGATTGGATACATTTTGGAGGTTGATTTAGAATATCCCCATGAACTACACGAATTACATAATGACATTCCATTTTGTCCTGAGCATAGGAGTGCACCCGGTACAAAAGATAAAAACTACTTGCCACATTATTTAATAAATACAAATATGTTATACATTATATAAATTTAAAGCAAGCAATGTTAAATGGAATAAAACTGATAAAAATTCACCGAATCTTAAAATTTAATCAAAGTCCGTGGTTAAAATCCTACATTGATTTAAACACAAAATTAAGAACATTAGCCCAAAATGAATTTGAGAAAAACTTGTATAAATTAATGAATAACGCTGTTTTCGGTAAAACTATAGAAAATATACGCAAACATAGTATTGTTAAATTGGTAACAAAATGGGGTGGTCGATATGGTGCTGGAGCACTCATATCATTACCACAATTTAAGTCATCAACAATATTTAATGAAAATTTGGTTGCTATAGAACTGAACAAACTGGAACTGTATTTCAATAAACCAATTTATCTGGGGATGTGTATATTAGATATAGCAAAAACCAAAATATATGAATTTCATTATGAATATATGAAATCTCAGTTTGGTAACAATTGTGTACTATTGTATACAGACACAGACAGTTTAGTGTATGAAGTTTCATGTACAGATTTGTATGATGTAATACGTCGCGATTGTGATAAACATTTTGATACTAGCGACTACCCAAAAAATAATATCTGGAATATCCCGCTTGTTAATAAGAAGGTCATCGGGTTAATGAAAGATGAAATGAATGGTAAAATATTAACGGAATTTGTAGGTCTAAGATCGAAAATGTATGCATTAAGAGTAGACGGTATAGATAATACTAAAAAGGCAAAGGGTGTAAAAATGCATATTGTGTCTGAGAGAATATCTTTTACTGAATATTTAGATTGTTTAAACATGAGAGTTCAAAAACATGTAACACAAAACTTAATAAAATCGGTTAAACATCAAGTTTACTCCATATCCCAAAAAAAAGTTGCTTTAAACCCAGATGATACTAAAAGATATATTTTAAAAGATTCATACCAAACATTGGCCTGGGGTCACTACTCTATTAAGAATGAATGAATAATAATAAATAAAAATAAATTTTTTTCACAATTTATATACATATGTATACATGTAATGATAAAAAAATAAATAAATAATATAATTATATTGTTAATACTATGTTATTATTATTATTATTAATATATTACTAATAAATTATATATTTTCTTTAAACAAAAAAATTAAAAACTTGTAGTTTTTTTTATTACATTAACCGGTTTACTTCACTAGTCAATGGATTATAATCAATAATTCGGTCATGCAAAAGCATACAATATGCAGATGTGTTTGCTGGAATATTTTCTGATGTTTTAAATTCAATCTTAACATCAACAGGACCGGATTTAATTGTTTCATTTTGACGACAGCAATCTATAATAATGATTGGGGCAATATCCTTATATTGTGACAAACTTAATAGTGGTTGATTTGGTTGTCCATTATAGTATGACTCTTGAAATCTTGCATACATTGAGTAAAGTAATGCATAGTTGTTTCGATTAAATTTAATATTTAAATCATCATACGGGTATGTTTCCGAATTTAAATGAACTTTCACGTTTGTTAGATTACAATGATCAAATACACTTGCATTTTTATTTGCGTGATTTTTTCGGTCTGTTTGTAGTGCTAAAATAATATATCTGGGTTTTTCCAATTGCGTTGCTGTTTTAACCATCCATACATGATGTGAGGTTTCTGTAGGCAGTATTGGATATTCATACATATCCCAACTATGAAAACACATTTGAATTTTTTGACCACTGTTGACCACCTTAAGCAATGACAGTTTATTTTCATTGCTCACATTTACATGTGGGACTTTCCAACATAATCGGTTAATAGAAATTTTTACATCATCAGCATCATCACCAACAAGAGTTGAATAAATTGAATTTAAATCGCTTCTGGAACGAATCAATATTAATTCATGTTTTGCATTCAAAATAATTTTTTTATAGTCTTCAGCAAATCCTAGTAACATTTTCAATGGTATATAAAAGTTAAAATAGCCATTTGTTGCAGCAACATTATGACCAGTGAGGGACCAACCAGCATTATGTAACATTTTACTTTCATTTTCATTTATTGAAATATAATTTTTCAATGTTGATGCGATACCCATATTTCTTGTTCTATCAATTTCAACACCGTTTATTTCATATCGAATTTCATCAAATAAAAAAGCAATGGAATTATTGGTTAACGTTGTTGTTTGTGAAACTGTGTTATCACGCTTGGTTAGACTTCCTTCAACATAAATGAAACTTTCGCTTAACAAAACATATAAATCTTGATTTTGTATAGAAATTCGAATTTCATCGTTGTTGTTGTATGCATTTAAAAACGGGGAATATGTATGATATTCAACTTTTGTCAAACTATTATCATAATCAACCGTTTGCAGAACGTTTAAAATATCACTCATTGTAATTTTTTTATCACTTCAATTTAAATCCAAGTGTTGTCAAATATGCTTTATTTTTTGTAGTTAGTGGATATTTCAATTTATTGATTTTGTAAATCCTGGTTTTTGAAGTAATTGATGGTGAATGGTTTATAGATTGTTGACTACTAATGATGTTACTATCATTTGATGCTATATTTATATTTTTCTTATTATTATAAAGTAACATCTTAAAAAAAAAATGTTATATAGGTTTTAAATGTAATCGAATAGTTATCAATTCTCCTCTAAAATTTATCAGCTCTCCATTTTGATCCACAAATTTAATTGTAATAGAACTTATTCGCTTGGTGTTCACTGGTAAATAGATAATGTTTCTTGGTACTTCCACTATTTTATAACCAGGACCAACAGTTGGGGAAAATTCATGGAGTGTATGCACTGGTGTATTATTAATGAAGGAGTTGGTTATAATGTTACATTCTATCCGAATAGCATTTACAGCAATTATATTTACTAACAAATCAGATGTATGTTTAATATTGGGTGCCAATTCATGATAACCGAAACCTAATAATGCCCCAATTGATCGTGCTCTATTAAAGTATATTGGTGCATTTGAAAGAATTATGCTCTTCAATGTATTGTTATTTGCTACAATTTTAAATTTGATTTTATCTGAGCTTTGTTTCAATTGATCTTGTACATAAGCTCCAATATCATCAATTTCATAGGACCCTATAGGTATTTCAATGATTTCATTTCCAATATGTATTAAATTATTATTATTGTCAACATTTGGTATTGAATTATAGGTTTGAAAATCAACCAAACCACAGACATAATCTTTTGATAATTCAATTGGTGGAAAATATTCCATAGTAAGTATGGAAGTATTACCATTAAAAGCAAGTGTTAATGACATGATGCTTACAAATAATAAACTAATCAATTTTATTAGTAAAACATTTATTTATATACATACAAATTATTATTATACATTAGTATATAAAAAGTATAAGCATAAATGACCACATATTATTGAATTATAACTTTGAAAAGAATTGTAATTATATTTAATTTCACCATAGCCACGAAAATAATTTATAATTTCGGTAGGAGGCTGCAGATTTCCAAAGCTGTCAAAATAAACAATTACATCATTCTTTTTATAATATGCTACCCAATGTGTGCCCGGACCGTTAGATGTATCTAAATTAACAATACCACATTCATATTTTCTCGGCTTTCCAGGTAAACTATCACGCATGAATACACCACGAAAATGGTGTATATTTTTTGCATGTTTATATAAATCTAATTCGTTTAATGGTCTATTGGGTAGCAAATTCATTAGTTTTTTGCAGGATTCAAATACAATCCTAATCCAGTTTTATAAGGTTTTAAATGTAATCCATGCCCCATTGCAATGGATTCCATAGTTTGATTGTGCCTCTTGTTTTCATTCAATTCATTTTTAGCATGGTTAGCTGCAGAAACAGCTTTAGCGATTCCCGATATTCCTCCTGATAACGCACCAACAGCTGATAATCCAGCAAACAGTGGTATTAAAAAAGGTAGCACTCCACCAGTTTTTGGTATCGGTATAATTCGTGGAATCAATTTAACATTCGATTTGTTTATTCCTTTCATAGCATGCTTAGCTGCTTTCAGTGCAATCCTTATAGAATTATTCATGTTTTTTACATTTTTATTTGCTTTTAAAGATGTGCCCACCTTTCGTATGATCTTTTTAAACGATATACTTTTACAACATTTCATGTTCTTCTTCTTCTTTTTTTTTTTTATTTTTCATATTGTTATCCCTTTTCAAACCCATCCCAAGCTTAATTTTTGCATTCATTAGATTTGTAACCAGCAATGCGTTAGCTTTTTCACCTATGCTGCTATCACCAGCTTTAACTCGATCCCAAGCTTTATTAGCTAATATTTGATCTGCAAAATGTCGATTACTTGTTTCGCGATTCTTAGAATATGCTATATCGTGCTCTTTACAAGCTTTATCCAACACATTTATCCCTGGATCACCTCTAAGTAACCTCTCTTTTAATTTTGTACCAGGACCACAATACTGATATCCAGGTAAATGCAACTCAACTGGTAATTTATTAATTAAGTTGTTTAGTAAACCGCTTCCTTGGTGAATGTTGTGTTGTTGATTGATTAGATTTTTTTTTTTTATTTCATTATATGTAATCATAATTAAGAGGCATCATGGGTAGTGGTAAACATTAACTAAATGTAAAAACATGAATGCAAAGGTATATATACATATATATATTTGCATAACATACAAGAATATTTTCTAGTTTGTTTAATCATGCGTTTTGTTAAACAACAAGCGGTATTACCGATTCGTAATGTTGATATTGAAAACAGTGTAGATTCCAAAAAGCATAGTTTTCTTTTACCTAATAGTATTAGAGGTATAATTGTTGGTCCATCAAATTGTGGTAAAACAAATGTTATGATTGGATTGCTTGAACATCCAAATGGATTAAAATTTGAAAACATTTACATTTATGCAAAATCTCTACATCAACCTAAATATGATTATTTAAAAAGATTAATTACACCAATATCCGGTTTAGGATTCTATACATATACAAATAATGATGACGTCATAGCTCCAAACGATATCAAACAAAACTCAGTATTTATATTTGATGATGTTGCATGTGATAAGCAAAACAATATCCGAGCTTATTTTTGCATGGGTCGACACAATCATATTGATAGTTTTTACTTGTGTCAAACATATTCACACATTCCAAAACATCTCATACGAGATAACGCAAATTTCATAGTGCTTTTCAAACAAGACGATATGAATTTAAAACATATTTACAATGATCATGTGAATATGGATATGTCATATGATACGTTTAAAAAAATGTGTAGCGAATGTTGGACATTGAAATATGGTTTCCTAGTTATTGACAAAGATAGTGAAAAATGTACAGGAAGATATAGAAAGGGTTTTGATGTATTTATTGTAATATAAAGACCATGAATCATTAATTTAATTTATTTGTTGTTGTAAAGTCGATGAATACCAACACATAATAATAATAATAAAAATAATAATGGTACATGTGAATGAAAATACTATAAAAGGTATTATAGAAATACAGAAAGTAATTAGAAAAAAATATAATGCAATTAAATCACAACAGATAGAATCTGAAAATATATTAGAAAATACATTTAAACCAATAACAAATTCATTGAAGGAGTTGGGAAAAAAAAAGAAATTAGTTGATAGATCACGGATGAAACAACATATAGGTGTGAATGTAGATGATGATGATGATGATGATGATGAAGATGATGAAGAGAGTATTGGTGATATTAACGATGGTTTTGATAATGATGAAGAAGTTAAAAGTGATAGTAAAAAAATTAAATTTAATAATAGTAATACACCTTCACGTAGAATGAATATATCTGATGGAATTATAAAATATTTACAACGAAGTAATCTGAAAGGTATACCAGCACATTACCTACAAAATTATATAAAACATACACCTGAAATAGATTCCGTGTATGGATTATATTATGATAATAGGAAAAATGAATGGAAAATTGGTAATGCAACAGTTGAAATCAATAATAATAATTTAACTATCAACAAAAAAGCATATCCAAATAGTAATGGTTTATATGAATTAATTACTATGAAAAACCCAAATGTATATGATCAAGATGATTTAAATGCATATAAAGAGATTTTATTAGTATCCAATGCACACAAAAGAAATTATAATCCACATGGGCAAATTTTAGGCAACAGAGGTTTTAAATATACACATATCATTTCAAAAAAAAAAAAAAAATAATGGAATACATTTATTGGGATGATCCTAATGAATTAGTGGATAGATTACAACTACTTATAGCATCAGAACAAGCCGGAAATACTAGTCACAATAATGAAATCATAGCAATAGTTGAAGAATTACGTGAAGCTAACATTATTATATAAAGCCTGTTGTATCATCAACATCACGAATCATATTCATAATGAGTGTGGACAAATTTGGTCGATATTCAAACAAAACCACAGCTGCGTCAAGTCTGCGTGGACCACAAGGTCCAACCGGTCCACCAGGTCCAATCGGTCCCCAGGGTTCATCTGGTATCGGATTTTATAAAAACAATGATGGAAATTATGATTTAATGATGGAACGTGTTGTTCATTTAGCCAATCCTGTTAATGATTCGGATGCGTGCACAAAGCATTACGTTGATATGAAAATTAAAGATATACAACGATATTTTAATACTGATATTGAATCCTTGTATAATATAATAAGTATTGAACATAAAAAACTATCCGGAACTATGCTACCAACCAATGATGTGTAAAATATAAAAAAAAAAAAAAATGATTACTGACAACACTACCAAAACTGATAGATTAAGAATTGTTGATGAATTGCACACAGCCCCTCGTAAAAATTTTAAACGGCGTCATGTTATTTTAAAAGGTTTGGATGATTTATGGCAAGCTGATTTAGTAGATATGGGTATCTATACATCAATAAATAAAAATTATCGGTTCATCTTAACAATTATCGATTGTTTTTCAAAATATGCTTGGGCTGTTCCACTTAAAAAAAAGACAGGGGTAGCTGTTACCAATGCACTGAAAGCTGTATTACAACAACAGTATAAAACAGGTGTAGCGGTTAATATGGAACAGCTACCTGTATTAAAACAACCGTACAAAACTGGTATACCTATTGATATGAATAAACAGTTACAAGCATTATTACATCGTATTCCGAAAAATTTGCAAACTGATGATGGAAAAGAGTTTTATAATAAAAACTTTAAAAACTTAGCAGTGCAATATAAAATTAATCATTATTCAACATATAGCACAATGAAAGCATCTATAGTGGAACGATTTAATCGAACATTAAAAAATTGGATGTGGAAAGAATTCAGTTTAAATGGTAACCATCGTTGGATTGATATATTACCACAATTAATACACAAATATAATAATACACAGCATAGAACAATAAAAATGAAACCGAATATGGTTTGTCTTGAAAATGAAAAACATTTGCTTGATAACATTTACAATAACATAAAATTACGAATTGACCCTACAAATCATAAATTTCAAATCGGTGACTTTGTTCGTATTAGTAAATATAAGCATATGTTTGAAAAGGGATATACACCCAATTGGACAACAGAAATTTTTAAAATTGTAAAAGTTCAAAATACAAGTCCTGTAACTTATCAAATAGAAGATTATCAAAATCAACAAATAAAGGGTGGATTTTATGAAATGGAATTGTTAAAAGTAAAATATCCGGATGTGTATCTTGTTGAAAAAATATTAAAGAGGAGAGGGGACACCGTACTTGTAAAGTGGCTTGGTTTTACAAAAGAACATAATTCATGGATTCATAAAAATGCAATAGTATAATTTAAATATTTAGTGAATGTGAACATTGAGTAGCAGCAGCAACATTCCTAATATAATATCTTAAGATGTCAAAAATATGTGTTGAACAGTTTTTAATTGAATATAAGTGGTTATTGTTAACGGAGCATAAAGATAAAATATTTCGATATTATTCATTTTTAACTTATCATAAGGACATAGAAATGATAAGTTCAAAATATGGAAAACATTATATCAAGTGTCCATGGTCTAATGATGATGCAAAAGATGGTCCAGATACATGTCAATGTGATTTTATTGAAAGAAATACGAAAGAGATTACCAAAATTATGAATTTATACAGAAGAATTAAAAACAAAACAAAGTGAATTCGAATTTTACTCAGATACACTTGAACAAACAAAAATTTGTATTTATTATTATTAATATTATTAAGTATATGTATATCATAATATAATGAAAGATTTTTAAAAAAAATAATAAATTGTTATTATTTTTTTGTTTGAACTATACATATATATATAGTTTAAACATAATTATATAATACCAACAAAAAAATTATAGAGAAAATAGAATACTTTTATCGACTCTTTAAAATAATAAAGATATATATATGTAAAACACTCAGTATGTCATTAACCTCATTCAATTCTAAAAAAGATTGTTATGTGTGTAAGATATAAAAAAAAATTGTGTGACATCATCATTAATAACATATTTATATTTATTTGAACTATATGACTATTTTGTATATATTTATATCTATACATGTATATATTTATGTTGAGACAACACCATCACTATGGTGTTGTCTCAACATAAATACACACTTAATTTTTTTACAATACATATTGAATAATTTTTAAAAGATTATAAATTTTGATCATTATTATTGAATTACTTTGAAAACACCTCCATTATATATATTATATAAATTGAAATTGTATACACTTATATTAAACTTCTATCATTGTTAACACGTATGTGCATGAACAATCATATTTAATTCTATGACTTATATGAATTAAAATAATTCTAATACATATTATATTCACTCGTTTCACGTTTGGTATAAGATGGATCATTTTTTTTTCTTTATCACAATACCACATTTACTCACAAACTCATGCAAACATGGGTTAATTATAATAATAATAGTAACGCCTAACTAACAAACCTATATTGTATGTAAGATATTAGAATATTATATATATATATTGTGACATCATCATTAATAACATATTTATTGAAAACACCTACACTTATCTATCAAATATATATTAATATTCTATCCAATTATATTAAACTTTGATCATCATTAACACTTATGTGCATGAGCAATCATATTTAATTCTATGGTGTATATGAATTAAAATAATTCTAATGCATATTATATTTACTAATTTGGTATTAAATTGATCATTTTTTATCACAATACCACATTGACTAACAAACATATATATAAGCTCATGCAAACATGGGTTAATTATAGTACCTCCTCCATGTAATTATATATATATACATTTCAATAAATATATATTAAAATTCTATCCAATTATATTAAACTTCGTGATCATCATTAACACTTATGTGCATGAACAATCATATTTAATTCTATGGTGTATATGAATTAAAATTCTAATACATATTATATTCACTAATTTGGTATTAAATTGATCATTTTTTATCACAATACCACATTGACTAACAAACATTTATATAAGCTCATGCAAGCATGGGTTAATTATAGTACCTCCTCCATGTAATTACATATATATATATCCATACCCCTTACAAGTGACGTCATTGATTTTTAAAAAAAAATGGAGAGCAAGAGATAGATATATTTGCCGCACTACTCACTCACATGTAACTCTTATGGACATGGGGGCGTAGGTGGCCTAGAACCGGCACAGCTACTCTACTGGAAACATCCACACCTACGTATTCACCCCAGGCATTTACATACTTCAACGAACTGGTACCTTTCAGTTCCAGTTCGGCTCGACTCCTACCCTCAACCAACAACAGCAAATCATCCGCATATGCTACAATCTTACATCCATTCTTCTCTAAGACATTTAGTAAATCATTCATCATCATATTCCACACAGAGGGTCCAGCAATAGACCCCTGTGGGCAACCCCGCTCCACATTCTTCCACACAACATTATTTGCACTTCTCACACATGCACGCCTATCTTTAAAGTAACTCATCCATAACCCAATCTCCTCGCATTCAATTTCGCTCAACTTATCAATCACCCTATCCCACCTTAAATTATCAAACGCCCCCTTAAAATCGACAAATATACCTAACACATACTTATATTCACTAACATTCACCACTTCTTTCACCCGCATCCAAGCATCCTCAGTGGATTTACCTAGGGTAAATCCAAACTGGGAGTTGGATGTTTCCTCCTCCAATAGCTTATCATTCATTCTTCGGACCATCATTCTCTCCAATACCTTACCCAGGACGTGCAACAAGCATATCGGTCGGTATGAGCTGGGGTCAGTTCTTACTTTATCCGGAGATTTAAGTAAGACGACCACATCTCCTACCTTCCAAGCATCCGGAAAGTACCTTTCATTCAGACATTGGTTATACAGGCTACTGACATACTCAGGTATTATCTCCCATACCCGCTTCATCATTTCTCCATTTATTTCATCTAGCCCCGGTGCTTTCCTCACTTTCGTACTTCGCACACTACCATCTATTTCTCCATTCGAAAATTCTTTCGCACTGACATTGGGATTCCTCCCAATGTCCTGCTCGTTCACTCCGGCAACCGGGAAGAACACATCCATCAGTACATTCACACTGTCAGTCCAGTTGGTGGTATAACCAGTATCTACTTTCATACCGCATACATCATTCACCCTCCTCCGACTCATACACATTTTATACACTGGTCCCCATGCATCATTATTTCCATGCTCACTGACAAACGCTTCCCAATGGGTACGCTTGGCACGTTTACATTCATACACATACTGACTCAAACTCATCTTATATTCTTTCCATGCATCCTTCACCTCATCCGCATTCTTTCTCTTTCTGGCCAGTTGGTAACGTTTACGCAACCGGCCAAGTTTCATTCTAGACTTACTCAGTTCATCATTCCACCATTTATTTTGTCGCATATTAACCCTTTTCATCCTTCTCATACACACATCATTGGCGGTGGTCACCCATTCTGTAAGAAGGGTGACCTTCCCATCTACACTTTTGCTGTTGTACTCATTCAAATCACAGACAGACGACCGCATTACATTCATATAATCCTTCCAATTTACTCCCTTGGTAATCCACCTACGACCGATTACCAATGGTTCACTTACACTTTCCCCAGGCCTAATATTAATACATATCATATTATGGTCGCTCACACTACTCTCAGCTTCAACTCTCCACTCAAACTCATACTTATCGCACGCAGCATTTACCAAAGTGATATCAATATCACTCTGCCCCATAGGTCCACTGAAGGTGAACCATACCGAGGGCACATTCACGACATTCATACCAGCACTCATAATCCATTCTTCCATCGCCACGCCATGCAAATCCTTCATTCTGCCACGGTTCTCACCTTTGCTGAACCACAAAGGTGAGACGGCATTCGCATCCATACCGACCATAAGACATTTATTCCCACACATAACGCGCACTCGTTCCATATACGAGATATATGGAGCGATATCACACCCATGCTTACAATATACCGACACAACATACATTTCAATCACTCCGCATTTTATCCAGACACACACACCATATTCATTCGTGTGCTCCCCGACCATGAGCACATCTACCCCCACCCCATTGGCAACGACTACGCTGCCAATCCGCCCATCTACACTGCTGCACTGTAGGACCTTAAATCCCGCAGGCAATCCACACACTCTACCATTCACCGCATACGGCTCTTGCAACAAACACACACTCACATTATTCTCACACACATATTCCCCCACATCACACATCACACCGTACGACCTCTGACAATTCATTTGTATCATTCGTACAGCCATTACCCAACGATGCGGTTCCGTTCACGTTCACACATATACTTATATACTGGACATATCCTGGAGGCCGCAGAATGGCCACTCGGCAGTCCCCTCAGCGCGCAGTTACGGCAGTTCACCTCTTGGGTGCAAGCACTCGCCAGGTGTCCACCGCAACCGCACTTGCTGCAGACTCTGCGAGGCAGCCTGCAGTTCTTCAGGATATGCCCGTATCCCAGACAACCAAAGCATTTCTGCACATCATCCCATTCCCTGATCCTGAGGCACAACCAATCAACATAGACCCTTCCCCCTGCCAACAGGATCTCCCTTGCCTTGTCCCCCACCTCAATCACCACATTCTCGACCGCATCAATCTCATTTGCAATCCCATTCCCGTTACCCCCCCTCCTACTTATAATCTTTGAGGCCATAAATTCCGCCTGGGGAACCATGCCTCGCAGGTTTTTCTCCCAGACTTGCCCTAACAAGGTCTCACCCGTCATTGCCTTCGGCACGTCATAAATGACGACCTTCGCACCAGGCCGCTTCGGCTCAGAGAGCACCAGTCCCGCCTTCTTCAGGGAGTCGTCGCCACGGAGTTTCTGCAGCTCTGCCTTGCTGCAGACCTCGATGGCGACTCCCTCCTTCACTTTCCTCAGGGATTTAACCCGCACGCCGCTGATGGACTTCCCGGCGGAAAGCACCAGTTCCTTTACCCGTTCAGACGTGCATGGCTCGCCAGCCGAACCAGACGGGCCTCGAACAACGACGGCATAACTGGCGGGCGCATGCACGACTGTGGGCGTGGTCTCGGTGCGTAGGCCGGGCCATACACCAAAGGGGGCAGGGGTGGGTGGTTGGGCGACGACGCGCGGGCAAACTAACTTCGGAGCCTGAGCACTCTCTTTCACCGAGGACACCCCAGCGCTCCGGTCACCACAAATGACGGTCTCCAGCCGACCTCTTAATCTCCCATTCTCAACAAACATCTCCATAACTAACGCCTCATATGCGGCTACCTTATCAAGGATCAGTCGGGCCGCCGCCTTACTGATCCCATTTCCCTCGTCCAGGAGAACCTGCCTCATCTCTCTATTAATGTCCAACAGGACATCCGCACTGTTATTCCTTTCCCCCCTTCCTCCCCTATCCCCAACATTCATACCTTCCCCTCTCCTCGAACCGGACGCAACCATCTTCCTTTTTGGCGACTCGCCACAAGTGGCGCCATCGCCAGTCGGGATTGGAGTCACGACCGCTTCCCCTTCCTTCCCCTCCTTTCCTTCCTTCTTCCTTGGCGGACTCGCCAGCAACCTTGGGGAATTTCCACTCAGCCCGACATCCATACCGCTCACACTCGCCGACTCAGACTCACTGGAGTCCTCATTCGTCACGCTCGTTCCCACTTTTTTTTCCCTCCTTAATATTCTTCGCCGTACCCGACTAAGGGGTACCGTCCACTCCTCAGACATACTCAATTATAAAAAAAAAAAAACGCACTCAACACAAATATTGAACACCCTGTTTGTTCACACACAACAATTATACCTATTTATACTTTGTATATATATACAGCACCGTCACTATATATATATACACAATTACACTATACAAATTATACCAAACTATTATACAATACAATTATTCAACTATAATACTATTTACTTACACAATGGCTTGACTGCGTTCACCTTCAAAACAATCAAATTTCTCAAACGTTCTGAAAAGTTCTAGAATATTGTAGAATGTTCTAGAATGTTCTAGAACAATTCTTTTCTATCTATAGAAAACTTACTGTGTTACTATGTACACAATACACTATTGTTTCAAAAAAAATATATTTTTTTTTTTTTTCTATTATCCACACACTTCTATACAATTTATTCAATGTATTTTTATTTTTCTTTATCTATATATTTTTTATTTTTCTTTCACAATTTTCACCACTTTCCTTTTCACCAAGTTTATGTTCAATATTTTTATCACCTAAACTTCACTTTCCACTACACACTCCAAAAAAAATCCAATCAAATAAACCAAAATTAACCAAGAAAAAAAATCAAAAATTAAACAATCACACGTCTATCCGTATCGAGAGTTAACCTACTACTGAGTAGATAGGG